>CM050166.1:362348992-362378949 GCA_027410445.1 Discoglossus pictus | reverse complement strand
ACTGTACACAAAACCAAATTGGACTAAATGGTATATAGAAACAGCCATTACAAAACTGAATAGTTATCTATATAAATATTTAGAGGAGGTAGAAAAAGGGAAAAGCATACCCTAAACAATATTCCTATATATATATATCACACTACCAGGAAAACTAAAGAAAAATAATCACTTCACCTTGCATCTTCCTATATACTGTAGATAATGTGAAGGCCCATAAGACTATCTCCCTATACTATAACATAGGAGCTATCAATTTGTCTACTAACCTATATATTATAGTGCTATTGCTAATGATCCCCACAAGCTTCATAATATTTATAACAAAAAGCATTGGGTAACAAGAAGCATTGAGTAACCAAGAATATATTGGACTTTGGTCCTTTAGGACTTCCTCAATAAGGAAATACATGTAAAATAAAAGAGTAATTGGAAGGAAAGTTACTATGGAAATCCTTTTATGTAAAGAAATAACACAACAATCACCCTTTGTTTCTTTGTCTAACAGTTTGTTAAATGAGTAAAATAATAAAAGTATGTTTTTTAAATTATTTTCCCAAGTACTTTGTGATACTATTGTCTTTCAGTGTAATGCACTTTTTCTTTGGAAATTTGATTTCCTACAAGTTTGACAATTTAATAACTAGGTAAGAGTAGACTAACTAAGCCACAACAGAAAAATAGCAATTTTTACCCTCAATGCTGATATTTTTTTTTGTTATCATTATACTTGGTCAATTTATACGATTTTATGTTCTAGTATACACTGTTCAAATGAGCCTTCCCACCACATCCACAGACATTACTTATGTACTTTAATCTAGTATTTTTCTATATTCAATTAAAATAGAACTGTTAGAAATAACTTTTAATAGTTTAGATATGTAATTCTTAGTTTTAGTAGCAAAAAAGCATAGAGACATGAGGCAATAGCAAGATGTTAACAGTCAGGAATCAGTGTGAAAATAGTGCATGAAGAGACCTGGTGCAAAATAATATGAGGCACCCTTGTAACTTCTCTACTCATGGGGGTCAATAATCATTAAAAAAGCCGAAAATATATGTGGCTGTTCAGGTCACACCTATGGTGATTGGATCACCTTTCTATAAAGTAATGATCTGCCAACCTCACCTAATAAATTAAGATTGCTTCTCTACTGTCAGTAGCAGAGGGCCCCTAATAGTAGATTAACCGCTGTCAGGGAGACCCTGACAATTGGGTTGGCGTAAATACAAGAGTAAGAGTATGGTGGTTTACATAGGTGTTAAGGAAAATGTTAAAAGGTCAAAAGGTACATTTGATGAATTAGGTGGTAAACCCCCTTTCTGCAAAAAGGTGGGGTGATTCTAATCTCATGTTATAACACATGTTGCATGCACAGATCAAAAGCTTATTTAATACCGTATGATGTTCTGAAGTGGGAAAGCTTTTAGAAGGGTTAAGAAGAGATAATATACATAAATAAGTCTATTTGAACCGGATTATAAGTAGGAGTCAACATGGATTTATGAGGGATAGGTCATGTCAAACAAATCTACTTATTTTCTATGAAGAGGTTAGTAGGAACTTGAATCAAGGGAACCCAGTGAAGGTAGTCTTTTGGAATTTTGCAAAGGCTTTTGATACAGTGCTACATGGAAGACTATTGTGCAAAATAAGGGATGCAGTAATTGCAGTAAATATCTGCTCATGGATTGAGAGCTGGCTTAAAGACAGGAAACAAAGGGTTGTTGTAAATGAAATATACTCAGATTGGACTAAAGGTACAATCAGATTCAGCTAAATGATGTCGCTATTTTATTATTATTTTGTTACATACTGGTCTAACTGGTCTATCTTCCTCTGACTTTAAGATAGTTATTGTATGTTTACAATCTCTTCCTTTATTATTTAATTTGTATGAAGATATCTAATGCAGCGTGAGGTCCATATCAAATTGCTGGTTCCAGATAGTCCTACTGTTTCTATTTTTCTTTTTTTCTTATTCCCTTCCCTTTTAGGTTCCCACCTAAAAGATTTCAGTTTGTTTTTCAATTGAGTTGTACAGTTTATAGATCACATTAAAGGTGGAAAAAGTTCTGAAATTATTTATCTTTGTCTCATTTTTTCACAGCACAGAAACCTGACATTTTAACAGGGGTGTGTAGAATATTTATTGATGTTTTTTAACTTTACTATGTTTTCTATGGGAATTACAGTGGGCTCTGACTAGCAACTTTACACTTGCATCTGCTTGTGTTTACACGTAAAGTACCTTTGCAAGTCTTGTAAGCTATTTCCCCTTATGTCACAAACCCCCCTGGCTACGTATTAGTAAGTACTCATGTGAAATAGCCTGCTGGAGCCATGTAATAGCTGCTTAAATTCTCTTAACTACTCTTGTAAGTGCACCCGTAACCACTCAGCCTTACAGGAGATGCTACGGGAGCTATGTAATTGAACCATAGATATTGCTACTTTCACAAAGGACTGTGAGCAAACCTGATAAATTATGCAAACAATCTAGTAACATTTGTAATATGGGATATTATATGCACAAATATGCAGACAGCCTATGTTAATTCATTTCTTGTTTTAGGTGTTTGATTTTTTCCCAAGAAACAAGGCACCCATATTGTGTAATCTGGAATTCTTGCAACTCATTTCAATTATTGCTTCTTCATATCTTTTTATCCATTGTGCTGCTTAGTTCAATTAATGTCCTACACTAGTGTAATGATGTAATTGAAATATACAATATATATTTTTTTAATAACTAGGTCATATAATTATTCAAATAAATATTTTTAAATAAACACAAAATCAACACAGTTACTTCATATTAACATATGCATTATTATATAACCAGAAGGACATATTTCTGATTTTTAAACAGCAAAAAAAAAAGACATACTATAGGGATTTGAACCTAGAATCTTCACTACCACATGCTGCATTACAATTCACCTAGTCACTGCCTAATTTAAAGCCTCTAAACATGATTGTAATTAATACTAATTACATCCAGCACGGTACAGAGCTCATTACTCATTCAGGCTGAGGCAACACACTGAAATAGCCTGACTTCTAGTAATCATAACTCCAATTATTCAGCATCAATTTTAAAAAGGAAAACACTTTTTCCATATGTTTTTTTTCTCCCTCTATGAAATAGCGCAGAGTACATATAGACACTTTTGTGGTCCTAAAATCCTAAATAGATAAAACATTTTTTTATCAAATACAGTTTTCAAATGACTGTAAAATAACATTAAATCCTAATTCAAGAGGAGGAAAATATAATATTCCAGAGGTTATCTCTTGACTATCAATTTCAGTTAATCTAGAAGCCTCTAGTGCGTATCTTGAGTTATATAACCAAAATATTTCAAACAATGAATCATAAGAGCCTGAATTCTGACAAGTTTACATTTATTAAAAGTCTAATTTCATGATGCTGTTTATAAAGCAAGAAATGTTAGGATATATAATACCCAAGGCACAACTGTCCTTTCAGACAAGTTGGCATCTGCATGCTCTCATGAATTCTCCAGGGAATTATATTGTTAGGACATCCCAGACAAATTTTCATTATCTTTATTAGCTGTACAATGTTAAGTTTTGTGCATTGGGAAATGTACAAAAGAGTAACCTTTTGTACTAATTAAGTGTACTTTCTAACTGGCTATTTGCTATATCCTTAAGTTTCATGGCTGCCTTATTATGACTATGTTGCTGTGTAGAAAGTTTAGACTTCTTGGTACTTTGCCACTGGAATACGCCATCACCTCCTACAGGGCAGTGACTATTAAGAGCTCGCTAAAAGCTGTGGGTACTATTTCTTACCATTATCATTATAAAAATATTGGATTATGTATTGGGAAGCACAATGCACAGTCTATAATAGACAGCCATGTCCAGTGGGTACATCCTCCTGACTGTATAATGCATCTTTTACAGTTCCATCTCAAATGCCCAATCATACCTTTCACATTGTAAACGTTTTCTAATAGGGACCACCATGCTTTTATATCAAAATTGCCTATTCTAGTATTGCTTTTTATTGTCCTTGCAATTCTGTACACAAAATAATTTGCTCTCTCAACAGCTATATGGAAAATGTCACTCGATAAGTAAAACGTGATACTATTAATAATAGTCCAATCCTAATGAGTTTCGCTCTTTTTTCCATAAAATTAAATTGCAAGTCTTCTAATTCTATAACTTTTTTTTTTTTTAGGAATATTTCAAAGAAATTAGCTTTGCATTTATTGTCTTTTGCTTTTTAGTCTGCAACATGAGTAATTATTTTATTGTAGTGAAGATTCCACTGATCAGTAACCACTGAAGACACTTTATATAGTCATTGCATAATGACATGCTTTACAATCCTAATATGCAAAGTTTAGCCACTCTGCGTACCAAGAACTATCTATGTTATCATGGGTGTGGTGTGGGCAGATCCGAGAGGACAAGAGGCTGGAAAACAGGAAAAACCTAAAGGGTAATACTGTATAATATTAATGATGCATAGCATTTACTAGAGTCACATCTGGTCACCGCACCACAGTAACCATAGGCAGATAAATAAAAATCTAATAATTCAACACTTCATATAATGGAAGTAACCAGTAATACACATTACACATACATCATGTCTTCATCTGCTCTATTACACAGCTCCATTAACTTCTGGATTATGTAATCCAATTCAGTTGTTCAGAAGTTAAAAAAAGGTAGTCATAAGCTAAAAAAAAGACAGTGGAGAAAAAATATAACTAAAATAAACTGTATGTACAGTACAGTGTGATAACGACTGTGTATATAATTCACTTACATTATTTGTTAGCACTGCGTACAGATGAAGAGGATGCCTTCTAGGACTTTAAATGTGCCTTAAATAATAAATAAATAAAAAGATTATTACTATTTATAAGGGAAAAACTAAACTAAGTACTGCACCATCTCTTCTCAATGGCATTCCTCAGTGACCATCAAGAGGATCATGGACGATGTGATGGGGATAGCCACCTGGTTACATACTATCACCATCACATAGGCCTTGATCCTCTACTCTCTAGCCAGGCTAGATTATGTTAACATTTGGACCAATGTATTGTCATTGAGGAGTGCTGTTGAGAAGGTGAAATCATAGGTGCAGCCCCCATCTCCTCCTCCGCTTGAGCACAGGGCCTAGGTGATGAGGTGTTGTAATGGGAGGCATGCCCCACAAGGCAGCAGCACCTGAGGAGGCGGACGCATGGATGGAGGCAAGGGGTCAGGCTGCTGGTATGCGGGGGATGCCTCCAGGTGACTGGAAGAGCATCTGATCCAGCCCTCCTCTTCACCCCTTCAAAGTAGGGATTTGCTGCTTGGGAGCCTCCGACAACATGTTCTCCCATAGATCACCCTAGTAGAGCTCCAGTGGTAAAGGGATTTGAGAGTCCTTTTCTCCACACAACTAGGACAAGGCCATTGACAGACTCCTGGTATCCTTTGTTCCCATCACCCTAGAGTCGGTGACCCCTTCCCTCTTAGTTGAACATCCTCTTCTTTTTCCCTCTACAGATCAAGCAAGATCTGGTGTAACCCTAAGGATTCTTAGGCAAAGATTAGGAGGGCTGCCAAAACTGCATTAAGAGTGTGGAGGCAAGAGGCCCTACAGGCCATGGCAGAAGATCATAGAAAACTGATTGTTGAAGTTGCATTCTATGCAGAAAAACTTCCACGTCAGAGAACCTGCCAAAAGGGTTCCAGGTAGATAGAGTCTGCTCCCATTTAAAGCTATCTTCTTGTCAAGGTCGAAAACAGCCCAACACCTCCTCCTCTGTCACAGACCCTGGGTGGGGTTGGAGATTTTGGTGGTATGGCTGCAAGGGTAGTTGGGGGCCCAGCTAGTCCAACCCCTTGGCCAGTTGAGGCTTCAGTTTCTTCAACTAGGCAAGCAAGACCTAAGGTGGCACTGGTATCCTTGTATGTACCAAAACATAGCAGGTTGCAGCCCTTGTATTCTACTCATGGGTTTAGGTATGCAGGCACAATGATCCCCACCCATAGCAAATTGAGTAGTTGGGAGTAGTCAGAAGGATTAGGATCTATGTTGCAAGGGAGTAGATGTGACAGGTCATCTTTTTGCCTTAGTAGATCCTTGGCTAATGACTCACGGAGCAGAAGGAGGAGCTCTTCTACCTGCAGTTGCAGGGTCCACAGAGTGGGCCCCTGGGCAAGAGGGGTTGTCAGTGACTTAGTAGACACATTAGGGTGGGTAGCACAGTAATGGCAACATCACTCACCATTATGATGCCAATGAGGGATAACCTGTCCTTTTGAGGCAAGGCTAGGGGGGCCAATCATGGGTTTCCAGCCAATCCTCCTCTTATGACTTCAATTAGGGGCAATGCTGCAGGGTCCTAAACTGCAAATTCAGATATGTTTTTTCAAGTTGAAGGAACTGCCTCAGACATCAGACATATGTGACCAAGATAATGGGGCCCCTTCAAAATGATGCCAGCTCATCCAGAAAGCTACAATTTATTGGGAATTCTTTTTGAACGGAACTTCTATGTGGATTTTTTTCGGTGTGAGTCAGGTTATCGTTCCACAGTGCATTACCTGGACATTTTCTTGCTTGTTTGCTGAGCCGGACAGGATGATTACAAGCATATTATATCAGTGTTTCAAGAGTTGTCAGGGTCCTTCAGTGTTCCACAGCACATAAAATGTTGGGACCGACAATGCTGCCGCATTTCCTGAGCATAGTAATTGACTCAGCAGCAATGGAGTGCAGCCTTTCTGCTAAAAATGGAAGGTTTGAGATAGGAGTTGTATGCCTTGCTGATGACAATGTGGATGAACCTTTGCAATCCATACAATGTTGTCTGCAGGATTATCCCAATGGGGAGAGTATGCTGCAGGCGATGGGCATTGGCAACAGATGATATTCCTCAGCTGAACCATTTCATACGTATATCCTCTTCAATGTGAAAGGAAGTGTGATTATGGCTGTAATTTGTTGCCTCTTCCTTAGTACCACTATTCACCACAGCAGGCGGTCCAGCCTAAATCTCAAACTGCATATGGATGCCTCTGTGGCTTGTGGCTTTCTTCAGGGGAGATTGGTGTGCCGCTGCCACTTGGACAACCTTGGGGTGGTACAGGACATCAACTATGTGTCAGTTACATCTGTGCCAGTTACCCAATTCATTCATCATTTGGTTTTCAGCTGTCTTCGTCTTAATATTTGGTATAGGGCTAAGCATGTCCCAGTCTCCCAGAATGGGGTCGCTGATGCTTTGTTTAACCTGCTTCGGTGGTTTTCCGGAGCCTGCTGCACAAAATACATAGCTTAAAAATGTAGGTGTAAGCTTAAATTGTGTTTAACTTATAAAGTTTCTCTTGTTAAGTTGTTATTGTATTGTTGTGATACTGTCATGTCGCAGTGGGAGTAGCGATGAGTAGTTGTTGCCAATGCTGGGGGAGAAAGACGAAGTCTCTCCCCAAAGGTAGAAATGCTGTTCTGCCTTGCTGTCCTGAATGTGTCTTTATGGTTATGGTGTTTGGTAGCTGTAGCTGGCTTTTCCCCATTGCTACCAGTGAGACAGCAGTCAGAACAAAGTCATAGATGGTCAATCTGAACCTGCCCCAAGATACTAGGCAATTCTACCACTGAACAGGAAAATAAACATATGTCTGGAGTGTGCTTTTTCTCCTGTTCAGAGTAGAATTGCCTGGTATTTCGGGGCTGGATCACTCTTGAGTGAGCCCAGACTAACGTACTATAGGATATTTCTCCCTGTGAAGGGCAGCTAAAAGAAGCTACGCGAAAAGTAGGTTACCAGGCCTATAGAACAAACCTACTTAGGTGTTGTTCGATTTCCAAAATTTAGCGCTTTTTTGTTGTGTAACATTTTAGCTTGGCCTCCCAGCACATGTGACTGATTTAAATCTTCTGTGAATACAGTTAAAAAAAGATTATACCTTTTATGTCTTACTTTTTTGCTCAGCCTTTCACCATTACTAACTTTAAATTTCAACAGTTGCAACAGTTACAGATCGGTTTAATTGAACAAGCCCGCAAATATATGGCCAAAAGCCAAATCTGTAAACCATGTAACTGTACATAGCAATTCAGGACAATAGGAAATGAGACCGTCCTCATGACAACAGTAAAACATGGCATTTAAACGTCAATCAAGTAGTGTTTAGACTTCCGATATGCAATCGGGATTGCAATCCAGCGATTTAAAAATCACTAAAAATGAATGAAGAAATTGTTATAGTTCATGAGAGAGGCCTGATATGTATTAACTCCTTGAAATATGTTTTTATTGCAGATTTGCGTGTTTGAGACAGTTCTGCAATTAATTCTAATTTCTTTCATCGCCTTCTCTGTATTTTAAAGACCAGTATTGTGCTTTTATTGGCTTTTATATTGCTAAGAACAGGTGTTTAACCCCCTTGCGAGTCCTCTCTAGTACTCGTAGAAGTTTTTGCTGCATTTGCCATTTACGTTTTTGAAGGCAGTTGCAGAATTGTGGAACTTTTGCAATTAAATCGCGATTTGCGATTTTAGCGATTGTAACATTTGCGGGCTTGAATGATCAAAGGCTTTGATGGGTCGGAGTTACGATTTTGACAACCTCAAGAATTTGCAGATTGTAGCTCACAAATAGATTGCGGGTAGCTAGAAGAGACCAATTAAATATCAGTAACTTTTGCGGGCTATATTACAGGCTTCAGTCATTGCAATTTGGACAATTTAATAGAGCCCTTTTGTACAGTTTGGCACAGGGCAGCAAATTACATTATCAGTGTTATACAAAGGGATTTGCTCAAGAATATGTAATTTGAGTGGTACTGAACCATGCATCTGAAGAAGTGCTAGGTATCTTCAATTGATTTATGATAGAGCTCTTTCTAAAGTACTAAACTTATTGTTTCAGTTATTTATTGAGTGCGATTTCCTTTATTTGTTTATAACTTAGACATGTGTATTTTAAGATAGGAAGGTTGTCTATTATTTTCACATTCCTATTCTTACACTTAATCGGACACATTGTGGTACAGTAAGTGTAGATATTATAGACTAAAACAGTGCAATAATAATTTTCATCAAAATTAACAGCAAGTGAACAATTCAGTTGGAAATATCTGTTTTTTATCCTTGCATAAAAACTGAAGAGCAGAGGTAGCATTAATTGTGATAAATCATTGAACCCAGTGTAGTTAGCATGTCATTGCCAAATAATGACCATGGAAACATTGCCAAGCCATCAAATTTTATTGCTGAATAATTAGAGTCTTGCACTGCAGACAGAGCAATGAGTTTTACAATAATGTCTCTATTATTTTTTATAATATCCAATATGTCAACCTTCAGCCCATTCACTTTCACATGTTTTAAAATTGTTACATAAGAAGGCAAACATGCTCTCTCTCTCTTTCTCTCTATCTGTCTCTCTCTCTCTCAAATTGGTCTCACTAAGCGCTATATTCTCATTTATCCTATGCCTAAGAAAGCTTAAGTGAACTTGGCATTGAAAGGCTGCAGCACCTAGCTATACGAGGTACAAACAGTTAATTTATTTTTTTTATCAAAAGCTACATTATGTTCTTATCTACTTAATGCCTATAAAAAGTTAAAAAGAATAGAATACAGAAAAGTAATTTTGACCTTCAATCCCCTATTCAACCCCCTATTCAATTGTCCAAATCGCAATTACATAAGCCTGTAATGAATCCCATAAAAGTTACAGATATTTAATTGGCACATCCATTTGCGAGTTACAGGATCAAAATTACTGCGGGTGATTTTGATGTTTAAAGACCGTAAATGTTACCAGTGCTAAAGATACAAAATCCATATTTAATTGGGCTTGCTTAATTGATCATGATCATGTTCTGAAATGCTACGTACGGGTTCATGATTTGCGTGTTGGGGCTGTGAGCCTGTACTTGTGGGCTTGAGTCAATTAAATACATCTGTAACTGTGACAAATTTCAACCAGTGTGAAGGTAATTACGGGCTTGGAATTAGATTGGGGGCCCAAGTCCTTGTAAGAACAATCCATGTTAAAAAAATGTATAAAATAAATTTATTTCAGAAAATTAACTCTGGTTAAAAGTGTCTTGTATGGACATTTGTGCACTTCAGTAAAAAATTAAGAATGTATATAACAGTATGGTGCTTATCTAGTCTCTATTATGCATGGGGCAGATAATAAAAATATTATACCCTGTTTCAGATTAAAGTTTAAACATTAATCATTGGCTGTCATGACATAAATGGCAACAAAGTTTGATCATTTAATTGTAATGCATATTAAATAACAGGACATTTTAACTTTAGGTGTTTGTAGTTAGCAGACAGTTCTGTGTCTGTGATTTTGGTTTAATACATGTAATTGTATAAACACTAATCTGGACATTAACCCTTTACATCCTATAATTGAAAAACACTTTTCATATAGTGAGTACCCATTGTGGTTTATATTTATCCCGTAACAATTGTGCCGACTGAAGTTCAGTTGTAACTCAACACAGAGCTATCACATTACACATCTAAATCTAACAACTGAGTAAGAAACACTATCCGAGTGCCCCAAATATCTCTATAATCATAAGCCTGAGTACCTGTCCATAACTATATAACAAATCCTTATCACATGCCTCCCGTAATGGTATCAGATCTCCCTGAGGTTAACTCGGAAGTCTTTTCAGGTGCCCAAATATTAAAAAAGCCTTCAGGTACTTCAACCTGCTTAAAAATGCCTCAAATGGATGCCTCAAATACTTATTTGTGTCAGATATAAGACTTGATTTCTAGCACAATTAAGGGATTAATACAGCTATCACTATGAGCCAGGGGTTCCCTGGGATCTCATCCTTAATATCCGCTACTAACTATGGCATCTACGCTTATCCCCTATATTGCAGCTTACACCATGTTTAAGAACAAATCAAAACTACCTAGCTATGTTAATCACCCATCCATGAAACAATGCGAGAAAACTGCTACGAGTGACTGCAGCAAGACTGAGACGAAAATTGCAGCACACTTCTCCATTGATTTTTGCACTGACAATTTATGGATCATTTGCAAAATAGGGCAGTGCTGTAACTACAAAAATCTGAAGAAATTATTATGGGTACCAAAGACCACTCGCAAATGGTTTTAAACATTGTGGAGAGCCACAGCAACAGTTAAAGAGACAGTTTAGCACCAAAAAACAATAGATAGTTCAATAAAATTTGGCACTTAACAGTCCAATAAACATATGCGTAATTAAAAAAAAATAATTATAAATTCTTAAAAAGTAATTAGTTTGCTACCATTGTAATTATTTATTTTTTTTCTTTTCCTAGAATAAAGTTAGAATTTTGGCTAACTGGGGATAAAAGTGATTCTCTTTTACAAAGACTCCATTTAAATCTAAAGGTAGACCATAAGAATAAAGAATGTTTAAAATATTTTTTCAGTTGTTAATATTGTACTTTCCCTGTTCTCTTCCCCTGTACAGCACTACGGAAAATGTGGGCGCGTTACAAATAAAATGTAATAATAATAATAAATGTTAGATACTGCATATCAAGATGCAAGATAGGATAAGTTTCTATTTGGATCCAGCATGGTTGATACTCATTAGTAAGCCATGATGTTAATTGTGATAATTGTGCAGAATGGCCCCCATAGTTTTATGTTTATACATTACATTTTAAATTTTACTATGTTTATCTTTCCATAATAATCTAACAAAAAAATCTGTAAAGTATTAATCTCTAATTGATTTATTGGAATAGGAAGACATCTAAAATAATATTTCAAGTAAAGCTGTTCTCTGAACAGAATGAATATTACCCAACCAAGAAATATGTATTTTTTTTTAATAATCATTGAGAAATTAACTTTATAGATATTATTACATTTTGCAAAAATATTTATGCATAGTCATATTTATTTATCTGCTTTTTATTGAAAGTTGAAATTGCGTTTTAAAATGCTCAGGTGCAGGAATTCAAATGTTTAACGCCTTAGAAGTATCATTATTCATTGATAAAACCAGAACATTTACTTTTACTGTATCCTACTTTTATTTTTAAATGTAATAAAGGTTAAGTTAAATAAAGTTGAAGATGTAATTACCCTAATAAAATATCCTTTTGGTTGAGTTCTTATCAACTAGTTTTTGCAGTTCTGTAAATAAATATTATACCTTAGGGAGCATTATTTGTATTTATGTCTATACAATTCAGTCTTAGTTTTATACTTTATAGCACTGTAACACTTTTAAATTAGATGTCACAGAAATATAAGCCTTGACTTCAATTATATTTGTAAGTACATTTGCAATTTTATTACATAAATATTACATTAATAGAGTTGTATTGTAGCCATGGAAGGATTCAGCTTAGGAGGAAAAGGAAGCTGCCTAGAGGCTTATCTCTGAGAGAGGCAACTCTATGTAAAAAAAAATATTATTATTTTATATATATTAAAAAAATGATCACTGCCCTCCATTTTCTCTATGACCTGTACACTTACAGCAGGAAGAGAATGTATGAATGTAAAGCACCATGTGTGACTGGAAGGTCTAACCACCAGTGATAAACTAATGATAAGGTGCTTATTGGAAGTCCAAGGGCAAGAAGGAAGTCACATTGCTATTACTGCTCCATTCCCCCATGATAATCTCTGTGAATTAAATACATCTTAACTACCATTTTCTCCTGGGCCCCTTCCTAATTATTGTCTGCTCCAGACAATATTTATTATGCTGCCTATCACAGTTTTGTCGGACAGACATTCAACAGAAGCCTTGTACGTAACAGGACATCTGACACCATTTTAATCCTCACCAGTCTAATTGTTAGTTAAAGTCACCACACTGGCAGACAATCTCCCACTGCAGATTGGTCTCCTGTGTACTAATGCAAAAGTTATAAAACCATGGATATGGAACCCCTTTATGGCAACATCACACAAAAAGTTGGTATTGACCAATGTATTAAGAATAAGAATATATAGAATAAGATATATAGCACCAAAAGTACTGCCAATCTAGTGGAACATATTATTTTCAACAATGGTACCTACTTACATGGGTACCAAAATGGCATCACAATACACTAACCTATTTATGGACAACCTAGAAAGAAATTCATATCTGCATATATACATAAACCTTATAGATACATAGATGAACTTTGCATCTTTTATGAGAAAATTAGAATAAACCTCGAAGACTTCCACGAGTCATTCAGTACCTTCCACCCATTTATTAAACTTAAAAGGTACACTACACTCATATGTATATAGGAAATTCACAGACAGATGCAGTTACCTTCACAGCTCAGTTACCTTTAAGTACCCAGAAAATATTACCCAAAAAGTAACAACAGCCCCGAAAACACCCCCAGAACACCGGTTACAGCACAAAACAAAAGTAACTACTTAATATATGACACGCTCTATTCGGCTCTAGAGGAAATATATAAAATACCAAAGATTTACAGACACTATTAACAGAAAATGAAGGATTAAAGAACCCGAATTTCACATGATTGCATTTAGATAGCCACCAAACTTAAAACAAAAACTGATTAGCAGAAGATTGGCCAATGAACAGCTAAGCAGAAACAAATTAACCAAATCTTGCAACAAAAGCCTCTGCACAAGATGATATAACACAACAATAACACCATAACAAAGGGTCATATCCACATACACCCTTCAATGCGGTTTATGTGGTACAATGCACTAAATGTGAAATAGGCTGTTACATTGGTAAACCCAATAAGAAACAGAACCTCAAGACGAATCTGCAGACATTCGATTAAACACCACAATAAAAACGCTATTGCACCACAGTCAGAAATAATTTTACCCAGAAAGACCACTCCATCCAAAAATTGAAAATCAAAATAATCTGAGAAGATAGTAGGAACACTCAAAAAGAGAAATATTTAAAAAGAAGAATATAACTTACATTCAATACCAAAGATACATGACGCCATATTGATTTGGATGTTTAAGCACATTAACAAAATGTCATTTGAATCTTTCTTTTTCTCATGATTTGGTATATTATTTTTATCCCATTTATATATCTAGTTAATTATTTGTTAGTTCATGGTTTCATTACAATTCAAAAAGACGAATCCCTCTAATCTTTCCAACCTGACCAGTTCATAGAGCTTCATTTTACAGCCACTGCCATACCCCCCTGTCGCAATGTGTCTATTTTTTAAACATTCTTCACTTGTGAATAGACATAAATTGTTAACATTTAATCAGTATTGCTTGAGTTGAAAAAGATATTCACATCCCCCAACAGACCAAACAGGCCTATTATTTTATCTGCAATAACTAAGAGTTTTTCCAAGTTTTTAAGTCAAAAATCATTAGCATTTCTGCGCTTGCTTTCATCAGACTCCAGAAACAGCTGAAAAGGTTTTTTTCTACCACATATTTATGTACAAAGCAACCTTTTTAATTTTATGTGTAAAGGCAAATTGAATAAGGAGCAGTGGCACACACAGTGGCAAAGGGATCAGAATCTGTAACTAAGGGTGCCAGATATGTAAATCCAGCCCTGATGGAAGCTGGGTTTTATGCAATATCTAGGTTGTGAGTCACATGAGGCACAACCACTAATATACAACATTGTCTATAATGCATGCTACTATTGTCACTGGCATAAAGAATGCATTTCTCATCAGTTTTATTCCTTAATTTTCAAGATTTTCTTTATACATAAGTGATTTAAAGATTTGAGTTATAGCATTGAAATCCAGTTAAAATAAAACCTGTAAGTCTGTACAACCAATCACCACTTTCTAAACAGATGTAGTTATATGGTACTCACTTACTTTAAAACCAGTTAAAGGACAACTATATTTTAGAAAAATATTGGTAAAAACTAAGGGCCCTATTCAATTGCCCAGTTCATAAAGTTATACACACTTAAAATCACTCTTAATATTGCGACATTTTCTGCAAATATTACCTATTGGCACTAATGAATTATTAAGTCAATAGAATGCATATAAACATTTATAAAAAAAACACCCAAAGCCAAATTAATGAGTGCAAGGCATTTACAAGTAGCTAATAGAATATGGCCCTGGTAGAGATATATATATATGTATTAGATATGTATTAGTCCATCACAGTGTCTGATATTGACTGATGTGTATCCCAAAATTAAATATGCAAAATTTCCTATGGGGGAAAAATTGCCATCCCAGCCACCTTCTCAGCACAGCGCCTGTGATGACTTAGGGCCTCATTCAATTGCAATTTGGCCAATTGAATAGGGCTCTAAATAAGCACATAACATATATTTTATAATTAACTTTCTTTAAAAAAAATATGTTATGTGCTTATTTAGAGCCCTATTCAATTGGCCAAATTGCAATTGAATGAGGGCCTTAGTAAGTACCCATTAATAGTTTGTTTATTGCAAGTGATGGTATCTGACTTGGGGGGGACTTGGTAAATGATTGAAGCTTTTGTAATGACACCTATCTTCTTAAGCAAATTTTCAGAAACGGTTTGCAAAAATCCCTGTCTTGCAGAAATATAAAATCCCTTTCCATGCATACACGCAGTCCGCACTAAAGAATTATGGATACTTCCAGGGTACAATAGAGGCATCCTTTTTTGATTAAAAACCAAGGGCACATATTTTATTTCATAATACAGTGATTCAGTTGCAGCAACATTATATGCGATTCATGAAAATGATGTTTCCAAACCTGAAGGCCTTGACCATCCACTGTTACAGAGTTTGCTCTTTGCATTTTTATTCTTTCTCCAGATTTGTTTGCTTGTTGAGGACAATTTTTCTCTCTCTTTATGGTTGACTGCCTTTCCTTCAACAAAAAAAAATAAGAAGAAGTATTTAGCATTGTTATAGGAAATATGTTCACTACCTGGCAGAGTTCAACACTTTGGTATTTAGTAATGTCAGGACTACATTAGACAATCAAAAAATATCTATGTACATAATCCAGACCCGAGTTCCTGCCACACAAATGTTAGTCAATGTTACCACAAACGTTCCTGCTTTCAAAACATTAGAAAGTGCTTGCAAATAATACATTACAGAAAGCCTATTAGTTAATGTTATAAATTATCTAAGAGAAAACCAAGGTCATGTAACTTGGAAAATAATAATGGTACAATACAAAAACAAGTACTGCACTGTATAGGGGAAATGTAATTTTCTTTGTTTGTATTTTTTTATATTTTCATCATTTTATGTTGATTACCATTTACCTAGGCTGTATATTCCAGTTTATGATTAAATAATTGCAGCCTTATTAAATTGAGATTCGGCCAGTTGAATAGGGCTCTATATAAGGACATAGCATATTTTTTTACAGAAGTTTTTAGTTAGTGAACTTCTATCCAAAAGCAAGGTCTTCACTAACTAAAAACTTCTGTAAAAAAAATATGCTCTGTGCTTATATAGAGCCCTATTCAATTGGCTGAATATCAATTTAATAAGGCTGTTGATTGGTGCACAAAATAATATTAATTTCACAATGTTCATTTAACTCTTTGAATAAGAATTTGTTTTGCTTTTCTTTGTAGTAAAGTTACCAAAGTGAAGGTTGAGCGGATACACACAGTACAGCTTTTATTGTTATGTATTATATTTTAGCATCACTGTCTTTTATTTCCCTTTTCATTGCTATATTTTCTTACAAATAATTTGATCTATTATAAACATACAGCCTTATTAAATTGCGATTCAGAAAATTTAAAAGGGCTCTATATAAGCACATAGCATATATTTTTTACAGAAGCCTTTAGTTAGTGAACTTCTATCCAAAAGCAAGGTCTTCACTAACTAAAAAACTTCTGTAAAAAAATATGCTGTGTGCTTATATAGAGTCCTTTTAAATTTGCCGAATCGCAATTTAATAAGGCTGATAATTTTCAGTTTGAGGAATAGAAAAGGTTTCTTAGAAGTTGTACATATCAACATGGCGTATTTATATTCTGACAAAGACATTTGTATAGATATGATTTGTTTATATTTTTCTTGAAAATTACTGTACCTTGATACACATATTTATTTCATCCATGTTTTAATTTTTTTTAATAATATTTATTAATACTTTTATATACAAAGATACATAAAGGGGCTATTTTAATTAGACCAATACACTATTTTGGCATATACAGTAGTCCACAGTATTTAATACTTGACTCGCTTGTTTTAAAGTAGAACTACGTTTTTGGGTTCTTTTTAAGGATAATGCAATATGAGCGATGTTTTGCTCTAGATGTTTTATTTTCCTAAGTAAATAATAATTAAGATATTAATCCATCTTTATGTCTGATGAATATTAACTGCAACTAAAGTCTTTGATTAGTTTGAGGGTGAGAATCTAAACATATTAAATATATTTTAACACAGCGGTAGGATGTTTTTTTCATCCTGAAAAACAAATTAGCATAATGTGTCACTCAAAGAAAACAGTTTATATCTTAAGAATAGTTTAGGTTAAAAAACATGCTAGTACAATGTATACCTAGATTTAACTATCCAAACATGATAGTCCCCTAAAAGTTTTTAAAGGCTTTTGATGTTTGATCTAAGAGAGCATATAGTAACTTGAAGCCCTATTAAATCTGGGCTATGTGTAACACCGTAGCTCGTATTGTAAACAGTAAGACCTATGGCTAATAAATTAGCCCCGTAAAGCAGGCAGCTGCCAATATGCGGGTTTGTTGCTAAAAAGCCTACTGGATGAGGAACGTTGAACTTCGCGGCTGTAAATCCTTTGTTCTCTCAAGCCTGTAACTGCTACAATTCCAATCATGCTATTAAATTGCAACAAAGTCACTCGCGAGCAAGAACCGTAACACGCAAATGTAGCCCAAAGCCCAACTAGTGCTGGAGAGGATTCGCAATAGGGTAAAGTCCCATCCTTAGTACTTTAAATGCAAATATCACAAAACTACTGTACATGTATTGAAAGGGAAACTGATGTTAGGTCTTAGAATGAATAGCACTACATTCTCAAGCCCGCAAATCGGCCCACGAAAATACTTGATTTCATGTTTAAATTTTGTGTTACATCGATCCCGGCAATCAATGTGTTAATACATATGATGGAACTTGCATGTAATAGAATATCATATTTACGGCATTATTAATATTGCATCACATCTGGAATGTGGGTCCGATTGTAAATCGTAATTGAACCCCGTAAGACTTTGAAATACAACCTCCATTTTCTGTGACGAAATTATGATGATCTCGGTTTCCATTGGCTCCATCTAAACCCCGTAACTATGGGTTTGCTTAATTGATGACCTACAATGCTGCAAATCCGCCGGCCGACAAATGGTTTAGGGGTTTGCATCTCAAACTCGTAACTCGCAGCCCGTTCAAATTTTATAACACAGTAACTCGGCCAAATTTCAAGTCTGCAGCCGTTGCGGGTCTCACATTGCACTTATGGTGCTCAAATTTAATGTGGCTGTTGGTGTGCTTGTTTGGATCTATGCATGTATATATACATTGTTGATATACACAATTAATATTATTTAGGATAATACCTGAGCAGGTACAATTTTTATTTTGTTTAATAAAACAATGACACCATATGAAAAAAGTAAATGTATCATTAGCATATAGTGATTGAAAGGAAAATAGCTTAATACATTTAACAGTTAATGTATGGTGTTTATATAGTATTTACTACAAAATTATTTTACTACAAAATAATTTATCATATATTGAATAATGAATTCTAAATATGAAGTATCACACATTGCATGTACAACTGTTTAGAAAGGTATACAGAAATTAGTAATTATTTAAATGAATAATCAGAGTATTGCAGTATATAGTGATACCTTTTTTATTGGACAAACATATTCATAGGTTTCATGATGAGTTTTTGAAAGCGTTCCTCTCTTTTAGAGTCAATACTAACAACTCGACTCGACAAAGAGATTCATCTGGATTACTGGACATGCACGGCTACCTCACTCTTCATACTTATTTAAATGAATGTAAAATGGCTCCAGAAGTACATTTTTCTTTATGGTATTTTGAATAACAAAACAAAACGAAACTTGATAATGTGCAAAATATTCATAAGATCAAATTGAGTATGCAATCCTTTCTTAAGGTAAAGTGTGTCTCCAATTATTTTACAACATTATAAGTTATGACACTCAAACAACCGGTACAGAAGTATGAAACATGAAACCGAAAGAGAGAATAGACTTACAATATAAGCGGTCGACCTTACATTATTCTCATCAATAAATCAATCCACCAACGATAATACATATCAAATAATACCACAAATCACTATATCAATCAAAACGTATATATATTTTATTGGTACAAAAATATTTAAAACAAGACGATTAAAATAACTGAGGTTGTCCCTGTTCTCAGAGTTAGCCCTAATGCATCATATCTCCAAAGAAGTATGTATCAAACTCCTTTATGATGTAAAGTGACTATTCCTGATTTAAATGTAAAGTGCAATAATATTGCACTAGTAATAAGTTAGATGCTTTATATATTTTTTTAGCATTCTGAAACATGTTTCTTATTTTCAAGAACTCTGGGTAACCAATTCAGGTTGGTAATCCAGATGCCTTGTTTTGATTTATGCCCAATGTTTTTATTGATATGAATTATGGAATAACAATTTTATATTTGTATAGATATATTTTATCAAGAATAACATTCAAAATCCCTACATCTCTCCTCTTGTCTCCAAATACATTCAGACCTGCACTCTCTCCACTCTGCCCATCATTACCTCTTCCCATGCTTGCCTACAGGCCTTCCCAAGGCCCCGCTCTCAGAAATTCCCTACCTCACGCCATTAGACTCTCCCCTAGCCTTCAGATATTCAAATGCTTTCCAAAAACCCACCTGCTCATCCAACTGTTTACCTCCTTCACTCCGCTATTAACTTGAAATAATGTTATCTATCCATCAAGCAATCTTCTCTCCTAATGTCTCTGCAACCCTTATTACCTTCTAGATTGTAAGATCTCAAGGGTCTTCATCTCCTCCCCTGTACTTTTACTGTCTTCAAAAGTATGTAAGATGTTATTTAACTGTTTATTGTATCACTAGCAATTCAGAGGCACTCTACAAATAAGTTATATAATTAATAATAATAGTATTTATGTTAAAATAAGTGACTTTTACGTAAAATAGAACAAACTTTAAGACAAGGAGACTTGCCATCAAATTTTGTAAAGGTAGTGGTACAAGGAAACATATTCATTATGAGTGTGTAAATAAGACAGATTTATTGATGTAATTGCCTGTTAAAAAACATTATATAATTGTATAATATTAATCATAATTTAACATTTTCATGTACAACAAAGGGAGTTAGCTTTAAAATGATGTTAGAAATAATAGATTTAATCCCAAGATCTCTATGTATGTGTCACTACCAGACCAGTATTTATTTTATAAATGTCTTAACAGTAAATATGGCAGCTCTTAACCTGGTTAAAGCATAGCACACTTGTCTTACATTATGATTCAATTGCAATAAAGATTTTTAAATTGACTGACAGTCAACCTCATCATGAACTTTTATTATGTGCCTGTAATTCTTAATTGGGTCCAATGAACAATAGCTGCCCTGAGTTATAGACTCCTTTTCTCACCATATAATTAGGATATAATTACCCACAGGATATCAGGATGATGTAAAACCTTTCCACTAAACGTGCCCTCATTAAGAAACTAGTCTAAATGTACATTTATTCAATCAGTATGAATTAATTAAAATGTTACTGGAATAAAGCAGATAGCAATAAACTGTAGCTGACATCTATTAGGAGATTTGATAGCGGCATCCATAGCTTGAAACTCCATGCATATGCCCAGAAAATGAAATGTGCCGAACAAATTTGGGCGACAAGTAATTTATTTATCCTTCCGTAAGAGTCACACATATTGGGAAGAATTTACTAAAGTGCCTGAGATATGATCCCTGTATTTACTATGCATTAATACCTATGGGTAAGAACTGAGATTACAGCTTCTCTCACCTCTTCTCAGCCCTTTGAGATGCTAAGTAAATTCTCCCAAATAATTATTATGGAATTCATGAGTCATTGTTTGTGGGGATTGTTGATTTACTAGTTTACAAAAGCTTGCACTAGTATGAAAAAATGCAGATAGGTACTTTGATAAGATCTTATAGAATGCAGGCCTTTATATTACTGGAGAAAAAATGCTGCAATTTGCGCAATTTTGATTTTCCAGGCAAAGTAGCATAATTCAAAGCTGTGTGTATTTTTAAATAAAATAAACTATACTGAAATCTAAGATAATTTACAATTCTTAAATTTTTATATTTTTTTCAAACCTTTTCAACGCACATTTTGAATAATACACAGTTAATATATATGTCTAATTCGTATCGTATCATGTGATGCTTACTCATAGTGGGAAATTTCCTAAGCATCTCCAGTGTGTGAGACGCGGTGATAAAAGATGAAATCTCAATTTTTCCCCATTTGAAATAGTGCATAGTAAATACAGGAATGCACATCTAAGACATTTGAGATGCTTAGTAAATTCCCACCACAGACTGTACTAGGTTAGTACACACCTACTGGGCAAGTGCTTTCCCCAAGTTTGCTGGTTATTGAGATTGTTAGTGAGAAAGCAGGACATACTTCATCCTAAATATGTAGTAAGGGCTTTTTTAGTGTGAGTGAAAGGTGTGGGAGTGCAATCTTATTGTTTCAGGTTCCTGTCTGTCTGATAAAAAATAAAATAAAACATACATACTTGCTAGTAATATTAATCTTACTTCTATTTATGTTATATATTTGATGACATGTATGAGTTGTACTAAACAGATTGGACATTCAGAGCCTCATTCAATTCGAAGGCACAAGTTATGGAGGTATAGGCCGTATGTCTGCGGGCCCGCAGCACTCTCAAGTTATTGTGCTATTCAATTGCTCAAGGCCGCACGTTATGGGCTGATATCGAAATTCGTAAACCATGCCATCGTATGTAGCATTTGCGAACTTGAACAGATCAATTAACCAAGGCCGTAACTCCTGAGATAGAAACAGCCAATGGAAACAGAGATCGTCATCATTACATCAATGAAAATGGAGTTTGGATTTTAAAGTACTACGGGCTTCAATTACGAGTTATGATCGGACCTACATTCCTGAAATTTTGCAATTTCGATAAAACCGTAAATATGATATTCTATTACATGCGAGTTCCATTATATGTATTAACACATTGATTGCCGGTATCGATATAAAATGGAAATGAAACATGAAATAAAGTATTTTTCTGGATCGATTTGAGAGCTTGAGAATGTTGTGCTATTAATTGCAAGACCTAACATCACTTTCACTTATAACCCACCTGGCGGTATGATTATGTCACTATTTAGAATGTTAAAGCGGTACATTAAAAAATACTGACATAATCATACCGCCCTTTCCCCCTTATGCTCCTCCCTTCCCCCTTCCCTCATATCCTTCTTCTCCTTCATTTCCCCCTTCCCTCCTCCTCCTGCCCCCTATCCTCCTCCTCACTTCCCCCCTCTCCAATCACCTCTTTCCCTCTTCCCCTCCTCCATTTCCCCCATATCCTCCTCCCTCCTTATCACCCCTCCTCCTCCTCCCTCCTCCCCCCGTTATCTTCCTCCGTTTCTCCCCTTATCATCCTCCCTCGCCCGCCTTATCATCCTCCCTTGCCCCCCTTATTATGCTCCTCTTCCTCTTCCTCCCCCCATGATCATCCTCCTCCTTCCCCCTAACCTCCACTTAACTTCACCCTCTCCTGTCCCTATCCCCCTCTCTCCTTACTTGTTATTGTAATCAGATGAGCTGCCGGCTCATGTCTCCCCATGCAGCATGTCTTACGACGGTTTTAGCCTTACCATGTCAGCAGCACACTTTTCCAGAACCTATGCTTTAGAAAAGTCTTGCTAACTAAAACAGTCACTATCAGTCCCTATCAATATAAGCTTTTTTTCAACACTATGCAAAAACAGAGCTGAATAGGAAAAATGCTGTCACATTCAAATTTCCCTCCAAGCGGTCAAAATCGCTTTTAATGTGTCTATACGCATTTCACATAGTATGTAACCCCTTTTTCACAACCTAAACGTATGCATGCTGAAACCTGGAAGAACCTCTGAGGCACGTAACAAATATTAATATAATGCCATAGAGGTCCTTAAAGGACCAATGTGGCATATCAAAATTAACTCTATACTACGGGGGTCCTTAAATGACCCCCTTGACATTCTACAATAACCTGTAGGTCTCATGGGTGTCCATATAGACCCCCATATTAAGTCTAATTAACCCTTAAATAGCATGACATATTCTACATTATCTATTAAGTACCATGGGGGTTGAAATTTGTATTCTGACTAATGTAGTTAAATTAAAAATATACTTGATTGTAAAGTATGTACTGAACCAATAACATTAGTATTGTATAAGTCATAAACCTAAAAATACGTTTTTGAAAAATTAAAATTTTAAGACTTTGTTAATGAGTGCAATAAACCGTTGTGTGTTTGTTACATCATATGCTGAGAGCCGGGTCATAGTGGTGCACTTATGTAAGCTATAAGTGAAGGGAGGGGTAGGGAGGAGAAGACAGAAATAAGTTAAGAGCCTCTATTATATAATGAGATACATGGAATTAACACCACACCCTGGCCACTCACAAGACCAGATTTATATAAATATATATTTGTTTCAGAGATGTGACAAATTTTAATAGATTCTTGGTCAACCCTAATTCTCTACAGTGCTTTAAAATATGTATATTGTGTAGGTCATTTTATAATAGATAAGTAATGGATTTGTAGAATGTGAGTACAAGTTGGTACATGGAATGGTATTTTGGTTTTATTAATAGATGCAGCCACAGCTCTCCAGAAATCTATATGTCCCTCTCACACAAATAATTTCCACCTACTTCCAATGGATTATTCCAGATCCAGCAGAGGCAACAAATTAATTTCATTTATTTTCCCCTGCAAAGCATTTCTTTGCTGCTATTTGCACATCTATTGATAGTGTTACTTAATAGTGAATTAAAAAATAATAGATTAAACTTGAAAAGTACTAATACTTGCCCTTTAATTTTTAATTTTGAAAAACATCCAAGGTGTAGCCTCAACAACAATTGCCAAGCATAATCATTACAAATTATTGTTATCGAAGATTAATGCAAACTTATGTAGTGCTCTCTTTTCTCACTATGGTATAGATTCACTAAACTTTGGGGTATGTTTAACTTAGAACCAAGGTTATCTTTTGACTATTGTAAGGTATGAGCCAAAAAGGAGGATAACTTTCTTATAGCCCTATTTAATTAGAGCTAAGTGTAAAACTGTGTTGTAGAAAGTAGGACCTACGGCTATTAAATTAGCCGTGTATAGTGGGTTTGCTGTGAAAAAATCCTACGGGCTGAGCAACGTAGAACTTTATGGCCGCAATTCCTTTGATCCGTCGATCCTGTAACTGCTACAGTTCCAATCATGCTATTAAATTGCAACAAAGTCACGCGTGAGCAAGCCCATAAGACACAAATGTAGCCCAAAGCTCAACGAGCCCTGGAGAGGACTCCCAAGGGGGGTAAAGTCCAAAGCAGGTTTATTAATATTGCATTATAACTGGAAAATGGGTCTGATAGTAACTCGTAATTGAAGCCCATAGGAATCCAATTGAACTCCAACCTCCATTTTTCACTGATGTAATGATGACGATCTCTGTTTCCATTGGCTCAATCTAAACCCATAACTACTAATTGATCATCAACAAAGCCGCAAATCCAACGTCCGACAGTAACCCGGCCAAATTTCAAGCCCGCAGTCGCTGCAAGCTTCACGTTGCACTTACGGGGCTCTAATTTAATGGGGCTGTGAATCAGTAAGAGCCTTATGCCTTTTTTGCTTTACTTGAAAGAAACAAACTTTATTTTGTGTGTTGGGATTCTATTCTTTAAACTGAATATTTGTTTTATTTTCAGTTATGACACTGTATACCATATAATGACATCTGTATCTCTAACTAATTGTTCTTTAAAAATAGCTTCAGTTATAGGTGAGATTACACATGGTCCCACTTTTTTCATTCTATTCAAATTCTCCCCGTTCTTACAAAACATTTTGTAATATTTAAAAAATTCCTTAACTTTTCACTTTTCAATGCCAAACTGTTTTTTTTTTTTTTGCTGTTTTCTTTCTTATAGCTACTTTATATATACTTGTTTCATTCAGCTACCAATTTCATATTTCTTCTACCAAGTTGTTTCTCTTTCTTCATACATTTATATGGGCCTTGCTTAAAGCTGTTTTATACACCAGGCGTGTGCTTAATATAAGCCATGTTTAAATTGGTATTTGGATTAAAGAGCGAAACCTTTGCAAACTAATTTGAATGTCCCTGCCAGGTTCCCAGAGTGCAGTGCAATAACTTGATTTTTTGAAATTTGGTGCGAGTAATACGTTTTTGTTAACTTATTTTTTTAACTAAATTTAGACATTCAAATGTGAAATGTACTATTTATTTATTGTACTACTGTACGGTGGAGGGCTTCTATCGCTCTTTTGCTCACCATTAGTTAAATGATTGTTGTGGTAAACTACCTACTCATAAAATCTACTACACCAATGCAGGTACCAACCCTGCACTGATGAGAGGCATGAACCTAAAAAAACAGTGCTCTCTGTGAGGGGGTTCCTGGCTTGTGTATAATTTATTCTGGTCTTTCCTTAAAGCTGTATTATATAGCAGGCACATGCTTAAAATGAGCCATGTTTAAAATCATATTTGGATTAAAAAGCAAAGCCTTTTTTAACTCATTTGCATAGGTTCCCAGAAGGCAGTGGAATAACTGTACTTCTTGGAATTCTGGGCGCATAATACGTTTTTTTAACTTATTTTAGCATTCAAATATGATCACAAATGTACTATTTATTTACTATATATTTACTAATGACAGGAATAAAATGTGAATCCTGGCAATGCTGTATGCCACAAAATGGGAGCCTCTCCCCCTCTACTTTGCTGGCCTCGCAATGATCGCCTTCGGCGCTCATCACAGGCCTCGCAATGAGCGCCCCCTGTGTCTTTCTCCCGTCCCCCCATGTCTCTTTACCCTCCTCTCCCTCCCCTGTGTCTTTTGCCCCCCCACTCCCTCCCCTGTGTCTCTTGCCCCCTCTCCCTTCCCTGTGTCTCTTTTTCCTCTGTGTCTCTTTCCCCCATGTCTCTTACCCCCTCCCTCGTGTCTATTCCCCCATTTCCCTCCCCTGTGTCTCTTCCCCCTCCTCTCCCTCTCCTGTGTCTCTCCCCCTCCTCTCCCTCCCCTGTGTGTCTACCCCTCTTCTCCCACCCCTGTGTGTCTTCCCCCTCCCCTTTGTCTCTCCCCCCTCCTCTCCCTCCCCTATGTGTCTACCCCCTTCCTCTCCTACCCCTGTGTCTCCCCCTCCCCTGTTTCTCTTCCCCCCTCCTCTACCTCCCCCTCCTCCTCTCACTCCTTTGTGTGTCTCCCCCTCCTCTCACTCCTTTGTGTCTCCTCTCACTCCCCTGTGTCTCTTCCCCCCTCCTCTCACTCCCTTGTGTCTCTTCCCCCCTCCTCTAACCGCCCTGTGTCTCTCCCCTCCTCTGTGTCCACCCCCCTGTGTCAATCCCCCCACTCATTCCACTGTGTCCACCCCCTCTTACTCCCCTGTGTCTCTTCTCCCCATCCTCTCACTCCCTGTGTCGCTCCCCCCTCCTCTGTGTCTCTCCCCCCTCTCATTTTCCTGTCTCTCCCCTCCTCCTCTGTGTCTTCCCCCCTCCCCTGTGGGTCTACCCCCATGTCTCCCCCCTTCCATGTGTCTCTCCCCCCCTCGTCTTCCTTCCCTGTGTCTCTCCCCCCTCACTCCTTTGTGTCTCTCCCCCCTCCTCTCACTCCTCTGTGTCTCTCCCCCCTCCTCTTACTCCTTTTTGTCTCTCCTCTTCCCTCCTCTCATTCCCCTATGTCTCTCCCCCCTCCTCTGTGTCTCTTCCCTCCCCTATGTCTATTCCCCCCTCCTCTCCCTGCCCTGTGTCTCTTCCCCAATCCTCCCTGCCCTGTGTCTCTCCCTCCTCTCCTCTGTGTCGTCCACTTCCTTCCCTGCGTGTCGCTATGCGTCTGCGTGGGCCGCCGTGGCGCAATGTGCATGAGTGGCTTATGCCGTGCTATGTGCATGCGCAGGTCGGTGCGCAATGCACATGCGCGGGCCAGTGCGCAATGCGCATGCACGGACCAGTGCACAATGCAAATGCGCGGCTTATGTTGCGCTATGCGCAGGCCAGTTGCGCAGTTGTCAAAGTGTGATTTGTTGCAAGTGTGACGACGAATCGCAGTTTGACAACTATTATATGTGATAGAAAACAGTAAAAAAATCACCTTTTTCTTATTATTTTATTTAGCAAAAATGCAACAAAAGTCTATTTAGAAGATATATCACACAAGATAGCGTCTTCTCTGATAAGTTTCCACAAGCACATTACTATAAGCAGTACATTAAAACGTATAGAGAGTTATCACTGCCATCATTACAGTAATAATCAGTAAACATAAAGATTTATTAGTACTATTTATGAGGTCCTTAGGGACCTGTGCTCTCCATTGTTGGGCACATGAAAACCAGTAGTTGTCAAGGTAATACTTATTCTACTACTGGATGGAAATCTCAAAGAGTTCACATAATCTATGCAATTTACATCATCTTAAAAGACAGTAATACTGTATGTTTAGTAGGTAAAGTGTGCCTTGGCATATATATACAATACAGTTCTGTGTATTTATTAAACTGGCTAAGTTAAAGGGAGTGGAAAGTTAAAATATTCCAAATTCCCATTTATATGAAGCTTACTTACTAAACGGGGATAAACTTTAATCCTGTTCATAAATAGAAGATATAGGGAATTGGGATATTTATCTTCACTTTTTAACCGCTCTAAATGTGACTGATAAATAAACTCCCATGTGTAGCTTATTCTTAGAGGTTTTTACACCTGTGTCAAAGTAAGCAAGAAGCTTGCAAATCATTTGAATATCAGAAGGTGTAGGGAGGTGGTTCCTCTCACTAATGAAAAAAGCAAAACAAGAGAAGAGGTGAGTAAACAATAAAAAGCTGTACTTATTATAGTCCATTACAAATTGCTACATAGTAAAAGTGTAGTAAATCCCAAAATAAATCATAATTTCTCTATTTGAAACATTCATATTTGCATTACTATATAACAGAATATGCTACTAAATAATATTATTGTATTTGTTTTATCTCTGTTTTGTAACATGCTCAATATATATATATATATAATCAGAATGTTCATTTTTGTCTTATTATTAGCTAATTCTCATAGTTTGATAAATGCTTTTTAAGTAATGAAATTGGAAAAAAAAAATATTTTGTTTTGATATTACATAAAAAGTATGACCACAAGTACTAATATTAAGGGACAGTTTTAGTGGTCTTATAAAGAGCTCTCTAAAGAATAGAGAGGTAGGACTTGACAAACAAAAACTTTATAACATTTTAATGTACATTTAAACAACAAATAATATTTTTAAATCATGTCCCAGACTGTATAAGTTGCAGATATCTCCACCCTCTGAATGATGTTTTGTCTCTGGAGTGGGAGGCTCAATATCTAAAACTTTTTGAGACTACTCAGCAAAACACACATTAGTAGCAGACACTAGTATAACATGAGCTGCTAGCAACGTACACACATACACTTTCTATTTTCCTCCTACTATCATACTAAAGTAAGTGTGCCTGTTTGGAGAGCATTCCCCTCCTAATGGTTCCCACTCCAGAGTACTCTAATTTATCATTCGGGGGGTGGAGAGAAATGGAGCTCACACTGCCTTGGGGCATGTTTAAAAAATAGTCATTTGTTGTTTAATTGCTCAGCAAACATTTAATAAAGAATTATTTTTATTAACAGGCCCTGCGTAACTATTTTTTTGAGAGCCTTTTATACCAATACAAAAGTGTCCCTTTAAGGTGAATAAATAGGCACAATTTATGAACTACCAATTGTATATCTACCAAAACCATCTACTACTTTTCAGTGATTGAGATTGACATTTATTTTCTGTTATAATAATGGTGCCTTAAATGGATGGCTACCAATATACACCATGCATTAAACATAAGAATTAGCAAAAACAGAACAATGTTAAATCTTTAAGTTTACAATGATTAGTTTAAAAATCTTGTAGATAGCTTGATAGAAAACATGCAATTTTTTTAATTTAAAATCTATTAGTAAAGTAAGTAATAAAATTATTTATCATTGGGTTAATTATTTTTTGTAACTTTAAAAGTTAGAATTAGTATTTATAATGAAAGCTCATAGTAAAATAAATTAAAGCAATGTTTAGTAGGAATCATAGTTTGCTGTTCTTTTCAATATATAGTATATTCCCATACTGAATTATATCTATTAATACACCGGCGTTGACTGGATATTCATTTGGTTGTTGAGGCCATATTTAAAAAATAATGATTCGGCTCCCTCTGCTGCTTTTCACAAAGAATGCAACTCACTCACACTTTAACTTTCCTCTAATATCTATCTATCTATCTATCTATCTATCTACCTATCTATCGATATATATATATAAAGAGATTTCATTTGTATCTGTAAATATTATATCTGTTTAGATTAAGCTTTGGAGCTTTGTAATATAGTAATAACAAATTAAAAAATATATTTATATATTTTACCATGATTTGGCCAACACTAAAAATATCGCTAAAGATAAATATAAAAAAATTAATGTTTATTCCAGAAAACACGCCAATCGCCAGATTAAATTTTGAAATCTATGATGGTTGACTATGTCTTGTTAATTATTCCATAACAGAGTCAGAGAATGTCTGTTGTTGGTTAAAAACGAGCATCTACTAAAGTAATACGATT